>JAKTXG010000004.1:224141-250311 GCA_030561385.1 Suhomyces bribrorum | reverse complement strand
GTTTAGGGGTCAGATGACTGGTTCATTATTTGAGTTTTTTTTTTTTTTTTTTTTTTTTTGGATAAACTTAGTTCTCTTTGGAATCCTTCGGAAGCACTCTCTGGCCTTTTTGTTTCGTGTAGTGCACCCTACTAATTCCGTTTTTGACCATACCAAAATAGCTGACTCATTTTAAGGATGGCTATAATTCATAAAACACAATTGGTGGAGCTTAACTCCGCAGAATACACGGTGGTAGTGTCATTTGATGATAGTTTAAAGAATGCGCCACTAACGGTATACATTAATCACACTAATAATAATTCGGTGGGTGATTATGTTTATACCATTAAGGGCACTAGTGCGTCATTGATTGGTGAAGGAAACGTTAGTTTAAGTCGCCTTCTCGAATCCAAATACGGAAGGCCAACTTACGTGAATGTGAATGGGCAATTTGATGACGTGGTTCTGGCATTTAAGGTAATTCAGCAGATGATCGAAACTACCTAGATGCGCCCAATTTGGTGAGAGTATCAAAGGGTCCCCCATTGGCGCAAGAACGCAGGGGCAAAGGGCGCCCGAAATGCTACTGGTGTTCAACCACTGGCAATATCTGGCTCCTGTCAGTGGCCAGGTGTTCGCCACCAAACTACAACGGTTGCCATCAGGGCTTTGGCCTGTGAAATTGTTGGTGGAGACCACCTGGGTTGAGGGGTGGACTGCTTATGTAAGCGGTTGGGTAAGTGCTACTAGTAGGTGTGGCAGGACATGATTGGGCCTATCTGCATTTGGTGATGAACTGCCAACTAATTCAACTTGCCACTAAAAGCTGGATGTTTAAATAATATCCATATAATTATCGTAACCATTTATAAATAGCACGACGCGTCTAAGCGGGTTTACTCGGTGATTAACTGTAGATTTCTATTCGGCACAATAGATGATATTGATGGTATTGATGATATTGCCAGAATTGATGTCAATTGATGTCAATTGATGTCAATTGGTCAATTACGCCAAATTCGGCCAATTACCAATTCGGTCAATCGGGTCAATTGGACGGGTCAATTGGGCTTCGATGGTATGGTGACCGTTACAATTATCAAGGTATCTGGTGTGACCGTTACCGGCTTTTCAACAGACCGTTTGGCTCAAAAATATTATAAAGTATGCGAGTTCTGATTCTGATGGATAGCCCAAGTTCCGTGGCTCAAATGGATCTAAAGAGTAATTCTGTCCAAGATGACAATTCCGAATAATGGGAAACAGCCACTAATGTTATTGAAAGTTATTGTAATCTAGGTAAAACCTAAAACGCTTTGCCACCGTAGTCCTGAGAACGGGTATTTTTAGGCTGAAGAACTAAAGTTTGTGGTAGGATCTAAGGGGCCGAGGCGAAGCCGATCACGAACCAGTGTAAAGAATCTGTTCTAGACTACAATACGAGCGTTCCGAATCAGCCACCTGGTTGAGGGTCTAATGATGACCATCAATACTTTAAACCCTATTGCAATATTCAAGGTTACGTTCTATATTTCAGCCCCACCGTTTCCATCCGATCTCGCAATTTACAGGGTGCAATTAACTAGGAAACCATTGCTGAAAAATATTGCTTGATCGGTAATTAATGTCATCCTTGACCGGTGCTTGGCATTGACCCCTATAACTTCCATCACCATGGTGACCGGATCAAAGTGTGACATAATTTTCTACTCAAGGTTGGTGCACACGAAGGTCTTTGGCCGTGGGAAACGTAATTACGGAAGGAGCAGGGCACATCCACAATAGGCTTCCGTACGGCTAATCTTCCGGGTCATTGAGAAGTTTTTCCAACAATAGAGTCCGGAACTACTTCTAGAACTGGTCTACACCAAAACCTCTACACCAAAACACAGCTACGGCTGAAGCTTAATTTTTGTATTGTCTGGTAAAAAAAACACATTTGCTGGTTTCAATTCCTGCCGATTATTGTTGGTTGGTCGTGATCGGTCGTTGGGTTTTGCACGGCCAACATCAGTAATTTTTCCTTCTGTAAATAGTCCTGGTTCACCGAAACCCCAGATCTATTCTATTCCCGGCTGCATAGAACAATCTTAATACAAGAAACAATCTCTTGGAACCGGTTTTATCAAATATCGTCACAAAATTACGTATTAAGGCACAGGGTTGCCCCACAGGAACCTGGAGAGCCATTTAATTACGAGGCTCTCGAATTCAGTTGCTTATTTCGATCCCTGGTCTGTTGGGGTGGTAGGGCCATGTTCATTCCAGTTGCTGCTAAAGATAGTCTACCGTATTACCATTTTCAAAACATTGTTTTTTGTTCAATTACTAAGTGTAAAAAAACTATAATTTAAAGTATTGTATATGAGTCATCTTCTGTTTTTGATTGAATAATTGCTCGGACCGTGGATCCAGTTATACCTCCATAGGGCCAAAGTACTCCATTTTGATATTGTCAACGCCCCTCTCTTGCAAAGTATTTTTCACGAATTTCATGTATTCTCTTGGTCCAAGAAGATACACGTCATGGTCGTTGCTGATGAATTCCAAGTCCTCGGCTTTTAATAATTCACCATTGTCACTGAGGAACTCTTTCAATTGCAATCCCTTGTCTTTTAAAGTCTGTAAGTATTCGCCAAAGGCGCGTGACTTTTCGTTACGGTTAGAGTACAACATCGTGACCTTTCTCCCGTCAGCCAAGGCTTGTTCCAAAATTCCGATCATAGGAGTGATCCCAATACCACCAACGAGTAAAACCACATCTTTTTCGCTTTTTTCGTAAACAAAATTACCACATGGAGGAGCTACTTTAAGAGTGTCACCCACTTTCAAACTGTTGCAAATAAAGCCCGAAACTGCACCGTTAGGAAGATGTCTAACACTGATTCTGTACTCGCCGTTTTTGGGAAATTCAGAAAGAGAATATTCACGGCTGGTTTCGTGTTCTATGCCAGGAACATTCCATCTTAAGCATACATATTGGCCTCTTTGTGGAAGTGCAAGCTTGTGTTGGGGGTTTTGAGGCTTAAAGTACACCGATTTGACTTCTTCGCCCTCAGGCTCGATCCTGGTCACTTCAAAGTGGCGGAATCCATCCCATGGAGCTTTTTCGTATTCAGCACCTTCGGCATCGATTAAGATCTTGGCCAAGTTTCCGTAGGCAAGCGACCAGGCAGTTACAAAATCGGGAGTAGCAATATCGGGGCCCAAAAGCTCACCCATGGTTCCAATCAAGGTGTTCCCCACGATTGGATAATGCTCGGCCTTGACTTGTAATCCAACATGCTTAGACACAATTTGGTTGACAAACCCGGTGAGAACCCCCAAGTTTTCGATGTTCTTGGCATATTGCAACAAGGCAAACGCAAGGATCTTGGGCTGTCTAAGGGTCTTTTGGTCGGAAGGGTTGAAGAAAGGACGAACTGAAGGATTATTTTGCAACATGTTGCTGTAGAATTTCGCAGTCAAAGCATCACCACTCAGTTCCAAAATAGGAACAGTGTCGCGGATAATTTTCAATTGTCCAGCACTGAGTTTAGTAATTGAGTAAGCTGACATGGTAGACTGTGAAGTTAGATGTTGGAGTGAGATTTGGATTGTAGTTCTATAGTTGTAGCGAGTACTGGGAGAAGGAGGATATTCGGGCCTCTTTATATAGCCAGGTATTCAAGCCCACAATTGACCCGATAAGACCATTTGTCAATGTGCGGTGGTGCAGTCCCACACTCGGAACGGCTTTTGTGTGCATCAGGTGATAATCTTGAAACTGGCCGAAAAAGTCATGTACAACCAAATCGGACTCCGGAACAAAAATATCAATATGGGGATGATTTGGGGTACGGTTTCAACATGGTTTTGCTAATAGACATGGTAATAAAAACAGCAAAATTCCACGTGAAAATGGAAATGGTCCCTTCCAGATGGACCATTCGAACTGGACCATTTTCCCAGTGGAAAGTTCTGCTCCAGTATACAGGGCTGGTTCTGTTAGGTGTTTTGTAGATTGGAACATTCTATCGGGTGTAATAATAGTGGACCCGTAATTTAACGGCCAATTTAGTGTTGTTGCATAAGTAGCCTTCGCTTGGCGAAAGCTGTCTGCAGGTGCCAACATCGTTAACTATGTGGTAAGCAATTTCTGGTTAATTTTGATTGGCCGGAAAGATTTGCGGGTTTTATTTGTGTCCGATGGTTATAGTAGTTGCAAAATAAGATGTGACAACAAAGACCCATACGGAGTCAGTGGTTGGAAGGGGTGGGGTGGTGGGCGGACTTATCCGTGGATTCCGTGACTGGGTAGTGGGGCGCTTTTTGTCCTCGCTTAAAGTTTGTTGATGGTCAAATGGTTGTGGTTTCTAGACACCAACGGGGGCTCGGGTCCAATATGACGATGTCGTATAAATGTCGCTTGTTATAAGGGCCTAGTTTACTTTATCTAATGTTCCGAGTTGAAACAGCAAACTAACATGGAGAATTTTGATGCCATTTCGCAGCCACCTCGCAGCCATTTATCTGAAAAATATACTGTAGATATCATTATTTATTTAACTAACTAGCAATCATAGCTACTAAATATATACTGGAATAAATTATAGCACTATTTGTAGCCCATTCGCCTTAAAAGTCTTCGACTTTAAACACGATCTTTCTATCATCAACCCACAAATCTTTGATGTGCTTCCTGAATTCATCTCTCCAGTCAATATACAAATCGATCTTGAATCTCAACTTACCCTGCAAAAGCAAATCCAACCCTTCTCTGACCCATTGATTAGAAATGGAGAAGTCAATCACTTCGTAATAATTATAGCTGGTCATGGTGTTGAACAATCCACTGGTCCATTTAGAGCCCCATAAACTTGACTCGTTGGATTCAAGCAACTTGCTGATGTTATACGTAGGTTGCGATACTGTGAACCGGCAGCACGATACAAAGCTTGAGCCTGTCTTTTTAGGCTTCAATAGTTTGACTAAAAATGGCTCCTTCACCGTACCATTAAAAAGTTCCTGAAGTGTATTACTAGTGTGTTGATGGATGGGCAAATTGATAGAGTCGAGCTTATCAAACTTGATCGAGTGTTGGAAGTACTTTTTGCTTCCCACAATATCAACAAACAAATCCAATTTGTACTTATCAATTGACTCCACACTAATCAAATTGTCGTCATCGTAGTATTGTGTGGTAAACAATCCTTCAATAACTTGAGACGCAAAAAAATCAAGTTTCTTGTAATTGATAGGAGTCTTTTCCCCAGGTAAAACCAAATCTTCGTTGATCATGTCATGAGTAACCAAACTGATCTTACAGATTCTAGAGGGATCGTGCAATTCTCCTTTGGTGAATAAGTTGGTGAATGCTTTCATCATCTTGACACTGCTTTCCCTAATAATCAAAATTAAGTTCAATTGATCCAAACGGTAAATGCCTGAGTTCAAAAGCTGTACTATAGTTAGACCAAGATTTGTATCAGCACCATTTATGAGAACGTTGGCTCTGTTTTCGTGAATCACCAAGTTCTCCAACACCAGCTTGGCCCTACAATAAAGGGTAGGAAAACTTGCCAACTTAGCCAAAGTGGTCATTTCAGGATCAAGAGCGTACCCATGAGATTTTCTCCTAAGGTTTTGCTTGAGGGAATTTCCCGATCTTATTGACTTGTTATCTTCTTTACCATCGCCAGTTTGAAGTTCATCGATCTTGAGTTCGGAAAATTTGGGGTCAATGGGCACTTCTTCAGTGTCGGCGGAAGCAGGCGCCTTAGTTTCCAGTTGTAATTCCTGGACTTCTTTTTCAGTTTCTTTTCCGAGTTCCTGTGCTTCTTCTTCAGCTATTTTGGGGTTTTCGGCGTTTTCAGCCTTTTCCGGGACTTTGATTTCAGGTTGTTGTTCTGTTTGGCTCTGTTCTTGGTGGTCATCTTCGGTGTGGTTAGCATCAATTGATTCAACTACAATCGAATCATTATCCTCATCAATAGCAAAATTTGGACTAGAAAGATCCACGTCAGTCGCATCCAAGTGCAATTCGACGTCAACGTTTTCCAAGGCGTCTAATTCTTGGTCTCTGACTCTGATGATGGAATCTCTGCCAGGAGTGATCAAAATACTGGTACTCAAAGATCCCTTACGGGACAATGGGTCGATGATTCCCACTACAACGTCACCAACCTGAAAATCCTTCACACCTGAACCTATACGGATGACTAAACCAGCGAATTCAAACCCCAACCCCAATTTGGTATTACTCAAATTTAAGAGGTAGCGGTTAATTTTAGCCAAGTCAAATGATTGAAGCGATGCGTACTTCGTGTCGACCAAGATCTTGTTTGAAGGGAGGAAAAGGTCGATGGTTGGGTAATTGAAGTTCAATTCGGTTTCCTTGTTCTGGATCGATATATCCTTAACCGACGAGTATCTCAAGTCACCAAGCTCCGAAATCTGGTACGTAGCACGGCTAGGTTTGGGCTTGGTAGGGATAATGGGCTTGGGTCCGGTTCCCTGGTTCTTTTTTTCCAAGTACGCCAACTCTGGGGGGGTTTTATGGAATGGATGGGACTTGGCTCTTTCTTTGTGGAGCTTATCAAGGTCTTTGTGAAAAGACTGGAGGTCTGGAGGGGGAGGGGCAAAACCGACGGACTTTTTGCGGGGCGCCTTCTCTTCCTCCTGGACAGGAGGGTCTATGTGTTCATTGGGTTCTGACATCTTGTTGAAACTCGCCAATTAGAGGATGATGAGGTATATATATATATCGCAGTCGGAAGGTATCGGGTTATCTGGGGATGATCGGTCACGTGCACAGTCATTTCTATCGGCCATTACCTTTTGGGACACCCAAGAGGTAGAAGGCAAGAGGAAGGCCGAGACGGGTGAAATTTGGGTCATAGACGAGTCATATAACGGCTAGTATGCATGAAGTCATTTTGCGTTCCATGAAGTCATTTTTAACAAACAAGATTTTACGACTGGCTTTGGAATAGTGAATAACTCCAGCGAACGAGCAACAGACAAATATGTAGATGTATGGAAATTAACTTAATATTTAGAGTGTACTGGTACAGTAATTTGTGAATTAAATGTAAGTGAGAAGCTCAGTGAGAGGCACATGGAGTGTAAGAAAATCGGGCATCAGGTTATTTTGGTAGTTTGGTATGTTCCACTTACTACTCTTGCTTAATAATCTGTAATTTAAACGAGTTATTAGAGCCAGAGTGTATGGAGTTCAAATATGAACCTATTTAAGATTTTATTATCTAGAAAAACTGTGACTTTGCCGAATTACTGGGACAAATAGGGATGGACTTAATGGAAGCTATGTTTGAAATACAGTGGATCTTGATCGTGTATAAATGTTAAAATGGCCATAGTCTTCAACTTAGTAGATTAGAGAGCATATCTATCCTTCAAGGATAAATTAAAATTAAGCAAATTTTTTAAAAATATGTAAAACAATTGGATAATTCCAAATCATTATAACTTACAGCAACACAAGGAAAAAAAAAAAAAAAATCCAAAAATCATTTTCAAACATTTCTATGATGTTCTCTTAGTATCTTTCGCTTACTGTTCTTACAATTTCTGAATCTCTGGGGAATATAATAATGTGGCTGCAACATAATATTTTTAGGTATCGAACACCAGTTCATGTATGGAACCGCAACGCGCAACTCCCAGTGTTTCTACCTTTCAAGACCGAGCCGGCTTAACCACACACCGAGGCCCATAGTTTCTAAGCTGTATTTTTCTGGATCTTATTCTAAAAATACTGACCGAATTTACGGCTTGGAAATCCCACAATTTGTATGGTGGTCTATCAATATTTGGCCTCAGCCACAAATATACCCGAATCAAGATAAGTTTAGTAAGATTTTAGTCAGCTTTATTGCAAGAGAAACAAAAACTCATTGACACATTTACTTTCGCTTGGAAGGCGCCTGCATATCCACCAATTCTCCTTTTTTTTTTGTATTACTTTAGGATTATCGTTGTAAAGGTATTAGTTTCCTGCACCTGGGGCCGTTTTGCATCATTGCACTAGATCCCAATTATAAGCCAATATACCTCTAATCAGGACTTATCCGCCGTTCAACGATCTTATTTTCACCTAAAGCATCAGCAAATCCGATCTGAAATATTCGGAGTCCTTTTACTAAGAACATTCCCTTCAATTGCCAGCTTAAACCGTTTTTTTTGGCCTCAAATTAGCCGAATCACTCCCAAGTTATTAGTGGAGATCGTCCGTTCAAAACAGCTCAAATCATTGACCTGCCACTAAACAGACACCAAATAAGAGTGAATCCCGACCTAAATTCTGCTTCTGTCTCAGAAATCCTCCGGTTTTACTCACAAAATTGGCTTTTATATCTGCCAGTCCAATTAATTGCGATCGTGGCTGGGCCTAGCTAAACGTTTACTGATAAGCAAAGTCGTTTCAAGCGTTCACGTCCAAAGATCCCGCCAATATGTGGCTTCCATTAACGCTAGCGTACCTATTTTCGCTCACGATCTCGGTGTTATTCACCCAGTTCCATATAAACCTCTTCAAGTATCCAGTCTACCTCCTGGTTCCACTTACCCTAGCGGTATTTATCCCCACCTCGATCATATTTCTCCTTCCCATCGATTATATCTCACATAACACAAGCGATACGTCGTCGTGGTTCGATGTACCCGATAAAGCCATTCTTTACTTATGGAAATCCAATTATTGGGTGACTTTCTTGTTGACGTGGTTGATTTTGCCCCTTCTCCAGGAATTCTTCCGCTCTGGATACTACCACTCATCCAGAAAATTGAGAGATGCTTTAAAGCAGAACCTCAAGTTCCAGCTTGTGATTTTAGGCGTTTCTCTTGCTTGTTTGGTGTACTTAATTCTTGAGGTGGGGCTCACCTTAGGGCACTTGAAGTTGATGATCATTGCTCTTTCGCACATCTATTCATTGGTACTTGCATTGTGGTTGATGGCACACGGAATGGTTAATATTCCTCGAGTGAAATGGATAGAGGGTAGCAATATCAACCATTTGAACTCATTGTACATGAAAGTTCCCAAATTGGTAGATTCTCTTGAAGACACCAAGATCGATTTCAAGGAAGACGTATTGAAGGTGATAGTGTTGGCGAAAAATTACACTACAGGCTCTTCCACGGATCTCCAATTCAGGGACTGGATCCTCCAACTTTATCACAAGATTCCTTTGGATTTGAAGGAGTCCATGGAAAGACAATATTTACACGACGAGGCCAATTTCATCTCTAGAGATCAATTGAACGAAAGCTATATGAGGAAATTGACCCAAACATTTAACCAAAACCTTTTCAAGTACATTGCCTATGAAGCAGAGTTCAAGTCGTTATTGAACAAGGTTACTAGACTAGAAGACGTGTTGAATTCAGCTGCCAATGAAGAGAGACCAGAATTGATATTCAGAATGAATAATTACCGTACTCTTCTCCCACCAAGACTCAACTTTTACTACTACTATTATATGAGACCTTTGGGCAGCCGGATAGCTTCAGTGATATTGTTTGTTGGGTCGTTTATTATTATTGAATCTGAATTCTTCCACTCAACCAAATTATCAATCATGAATGCCATAGTGTTTTCCAAGGGAATTCAAGGCCACAAACTTTTACAGTTGGTAATTTCGTCCATTAGTTATTCGTACATGTTATTTTCGTCACTTAATTCCTTGACTCATCTCAAGATTTTCAACAAATACCATTTGGTGGCCCATCAATCAGACCCAGTCTCGGCCAGTTTCTATACCACTTATGTGGCAAGATTGACAATCCCATTATCGTATAATTTCATCACTTTGTTCATCTCCCGAGAATCGATATTTGAAGAATGGTTTGGACAGTCGATCCATTTGACGGGACTTTTCAATTTGCTTAACAATTGGATTCCTCGGTTCTTATTGATTCCTATTGTGTTGACCACATTCAATGTTTATGATAAGATCAAGAAACGGTTGGGGTTCAGTAGTGACTTCTATGATTCCTGGGCCGCTTTTGATGACGATAATGAAGAGGGAGATGCTGAAAATCTCATCAACAAAAGAAAAGATTTGGTGATTGTAGAGGCCAAGAGGATTGTCAACAGAGAAATCAATAAGATTCAACAGGGTGGACGCATCGACAACGATCTCAGACCTTTCAACCTTGCCAATGCTGCCAATGAACAATACAATATTAATAGAAGGCAGTTCACGGATTCTTTAGCAAATAATAGGATTGATGACTCGTATCATGATGATGAAGAGTTGACAGTTGTTCAGCCGAGTGTATGGGGAAGAATTGAAGGGGCATGGGATGGGATCCGGAACTCGGTGACTGGAAGGTTCACCAACAATAATGGGTACCGGGATGAAGAAGAACCCATAGAAAATTTCAATTATGACGATGATGCCGACGAACAGTTAGTATTGTGAGAAATACCTTGATTTGGTGTAGGATCCAGGAGCTATAAGACAATTAATTGAATAGATAATAATTAATGAATTAGATGTAGAACAAGCGGATGAAATAATTCGAACAGCTAATGGAGGTTGTATCATACTAGAAAAGTTCAGAATACTATTATGAATCATAAGCGATAAAGCCAATTTGAGGTTGGGAACTAATGAATTTGCCATATATATAAAAGTTAAGGAATTATGGTTTAAGCAGTGTAAATCTAATAGATAGTTAAATAGAATATTAAGTCCAATTTAAGCTATACTTATTCGAAATAATGCCTTAAGTCAAATCAAACTATGAATCAGCTAAGTATTACCTATTTGTCATTTTTTTCAATATACGGAATTGGAATGGCAAACTAGCAAAATATGAAAACATTTCTTGAGAGCCTAGTGAGAGCCATCGAGGTCTAGCGGTAAAGAGGTTCTAGGGAGATGCTACCATTTGTAGCTTGTAGCCCACGCCGGTCAATAAATGCGATTTCCAACACTTTACCACCGAAACACACTATTTCGAACCAAGATTCCGATTCTTATGAAAAGGACCCGATTAATGCCAAATCCACCCATACGCCCAATTTGTTGGTTGGCAATAGTGGTTCTCACCAAAGTGAGGTATTCTCGGTAACCGTACCAGTGTGCGGCGAATGGTGCGACCGCTAGGTTCCATCACCAGCACCATCACCAGCACCATCTTCACAGCAGTACTCTCCAAAATACATCTCCCTGCCAAACTGCCGCTAACAATAGCGTACCAGCGACCAGTAATTGTGGAAACACCAACAAAACCAGAGAAAATCGGCCTTAGTAGCCCCCCCCCCCAATCTCAACGTTTGGCCTATTTGTGACAGTGAGAATATTGCACCGAAAATTACCACTAGCCATCGCTAACAGCTCCCCCCCCCGCATTTATAGTCCCGCACCAACCGTTTTGGAACCGTCACAGCGCTACAACTTCGTTGTTTCTTCTTGTTCTTTCCTTTTCCTCCACCATTCTTTCCACTCCCATGTTGCCCGTCCTGGCAATGCCACGGGGAAGTGTACCACCGGCCCTCGCCAGAGCCGTGTCCACCAGCATCTCTTTCCCGGTGTACGGCAAAACCACCAGCCAAAAACCAGCAAGACTTCGGGTGCCTCTTCTTAAGAGCCCGTCCCACTTCGGCCACTTTACATCTCGAGTCAATCGTCTTTATAACGAGGACAAGTACAGTGCCGGGGTGTTGGAGGGCCCGGCGCTGGCGGCTGTGTTTAACTTCAACATCTTTGATGGCCATGGTGGTGATCAATGCTCCACGTTTTTGGCAGCCAATTTAGCCCAAAAGATCGAGGAAGGAACCAGGTTTACGGCCGAGGATGTGAGGGACAAGAACAAGAACGAGCTTGCCACCAAGTACTGGAAGAACATCGGCGGGTACTGGAAAAGATGGTACAAGCATCGCAAGGATAACTTCAAGAGCATGGACAAGCTCAACAAGAAATGGAAATTGACCAACATCAGTGGGTCCAAGGACGATCTCCAGCTCCGGTTACCCATGTCGTTTCTCAATGCTGACTACGGCTTCTTTGAACAGGATGACAACAAATCGGGCTCCACGTGTACACTGGCGTTGATCCAGACAATCTACTCCGAGAACGAAACCGAGTACTACTTCCAAAGAAACACCGTTTCCAAAATCACCATTGCTCATGTGGGCGACACCCGGGCCATTGTGGTGGACCGCAACGGTGATGCCCACTGCTTGACTCAGTCGCATCACCCTTCCAACCCCATGGAAGCGTCCAGATTGAGGAAGTACGCCGCCAATTTCTTCATGACCGACTCTTTTGGAGAGGAGCGCTTCATTTCCTTGGCAAACACCAGGGCCTTCGGCGATGTGGCCTTCAAGCAGATGGGCGTTACTGCAGAGCCTGATGTCGTCCAGTTTGTCATTGGTGACCAAAATATTATCAGCAAAATGTTGACTTCCGAAGAAATCAAGAACTATACTGTGGGAGGCTTAGGCGGCGACGAATCGTTTTTGGTTCTTTGTAGTGATGGTGTTACTAATGTGATTACCGATCAAGAAATCGCCGATATCGTCATGTCTACTTATAATATGAAGGGGAATCCCCATGCAACACCGCAGGCGTGTGCCGAAGAGGTGATCAAATTCGTGGAGTACGTGGGAGGTGATGACAATGCCACTTGTTTGGTGATTAGATTGAACGGATGGGGAAGTTGGCCTGTCAAGGACAAGACCGGCGAATTGAGACAGACCCGGATGGACGATTTCAATCCAAGGAGCCAACGGATATAGGGTTTATTCATGATAGAAGTCATATTATCGAAGTACAAATCACACGTTCAATTCCCGTCGCAGAACAAGTTGAAAGCTGAAATGAAGACAGTTTTGCAACAATCAACAACCAAGGGCCAATTGCTCGATGCAAATTGGGACTCTTGTCCACAGCAGTCATTTGACTGAACATATCATTATACACTATGCATAGAGTGGCAGATAAATCACCACACCGTCAGTATTACAATAAATGTTGTTACCATTACAAACTGCCTTGAAAAATTGGCGTTTTGGCCCGAATCCAAACTCTGTACTCGAACTTTCTCGTAGGACAATTTGGACCAGGCACCAAGAACAGAAAAACCAGACTCAAATAATATACCGGCTTCTACATGGCCCACCACATATCAAGCTGAAGCCTATTTCTCGTCGTTGATTGGGTGGTGGATCTCATTGGGGTTTGTCTTTGTCGTTGATTAGAATTATATACAAGGTCTAGTTCTTGGTATGCTTATAGATGAACTTCTTTCTGGTCATGGCATACTCGCCCAACTTGGTCCCCACCATGTCGTCGGTTATCTCCACTTCCACATACTCTTTCCCATTATGTATTTGAAACTGTAAGCCCACAAATTGGGGTAAAATGGTGCAACTGCGGGCGTTGGTCCGGATCGGAGTTCCGTTCTTGATGGCGTCGGCTATAGGCAACGGGACCACGTGTGGCCCCTTCCATACCGATCTTCTGAGGAGTGATATTGATGGTCTCATGCTACGGTGCTGGATGATTGGGCACTTCAAATTGAAATTTTTGGTGGACAGGTCGGGTCACGTGAGCGCGCACGTGAAGTGCACTATACCCTCGAGATGAGGTCCCCATCTCCTGCCATCACCATGTTTGGGGCCCGTTTTGATCCTACGCAGGGAGTACAGCAGGCTGCCCGTCGGAATGTTGTTTTGAAGAGGCGGCGTGAGCCGGCTGACGACGGCAGCGACAGCGACGGTGAAAAGTCGCCGCAGCAGTCTCAAGAAGAAAGTGAAAAATCTGAAGCTGACGATTCAGACTCGGAAGAATCCTCGGAATCCACACAATTGGGGTCTGAAAAATCAAGTCTGCTGAGCAGTTCTGACTCTTCAAGTGGTTCTTCAAGTGATTCTTCAAGCGATTCTTCGAGTGACTCTTCCAGTGACTCGGAAGAAGAGCAAGAAGAGCAAGAAGACGTTGAGATGGCAGGCTCAGACAACGACGAAGCCGGAGTGGACAGTGAGGAAAACCAGCCCACGGAGCAAGACCACAAGTCTTTGGAACCCGTTCCTTCGGACTCCAAGCATAAGTCCATCTTGCTGAAGTTCCATAGATCTGTCGAGGAAAATAACCAAGATGAAGTGCTGGACGAGGAGCCTTTCGAACCAGAGGCTCCGGGCCAAGATCTTGCCCCTTTGCCACAGCCCGAGCTTCCAAGAGACAAGAAATTGAGCTCGAACTTTGCTCACCTGAAAAACCTCGACTGGTTGACTGAACCAATCTATTCTTCTCCCACAAATACCAAACCGTTTAGTGAGTTTGCATTGTCACCGTTCATGGTGAAAAACCTCGAAAGCATGAATTTCAAGGACGCATTTTCCGTCCAAATCGAGGTCTTGGGGCTTCTTCTTGAAGATACAAGACAGAACCGGCTCAAGCCCGATTTCCAGGGCGATTTGCTTGTAAATGCTAGTACTGGTTCCGGTAAGACATTGGCATACCTGATTCCTATAATTGAAGATTTGAGCACGCGGATCGTTCCTCGGGTTCGGGCAATAGTTCTTGTGCCTACCAAACCATTGATCAACCAAGTAAGGGCCACTTTGACAAGTCTCAGTAAAGGTACCAATCTCTTGATAACCAGTTTGAAAAACGACATTTCCATAAAAGACGAAGCTGCTAAGCTTGGTGCCAATGAGCCAGATATTATCATTTCAACCCCTGGTAGATTGGTGGAGCATCTTATGGATGGAACCATTAGTTTGAAAGCACTAAAATACTTGGTCATTGACGAGGCTGATAGGTTATTAAACCAATCTTTCCAAGGATGGTCAAAAATCGTGATTTCCAACCTCGAAGCCGGTCAAGATTTGTCCAAGGAATGGAGAGTCACCACCAAAAAATTAGTGTTTTCAGCAACTTTAACCACCGATTCAGGTAAATTGTCTGCATTAAAATTCCAACATCCCCGGTTAGTCATCATCAATGATAGAAAACAATTGGTGAATGAAATATTCAATGTTCCTGCACTTTTGAACGAATACAAGATCCAATTTGGGGTGGCTAGAGTCTCATCTAAACCATTAATATTGGCAAAGTTCTTGATACAAAATGCAAAATTAAACAATGTATTAATTTTCACAAAGTCGAACGAAGCTTCATTAAGATTGTCTAAATTGTTACAAATATTGTTGAACAAAATGTATCCAAACAGAGGCTACACCGTGGGATATATTAACTCAACAAATAACAAGACTTCGGTTAGAACCAGGATTCTCAAAGACTTCTCCAGTCAAAAAATTAATGTATTGGTGGCCACTGATTTAATTGCTAGAGGGATAGATATTTTGAGTATTACAGATATTGTCAATTATGACTTGCCCAATTCCTCGCGTGAGTATGTTCATAGAGTCGGTCGTACTGCCAGAGCCAACCAAGCTGGTAATGCCTACAACTTCTGTGTGGGTAAGGGTGAGGCCAAATGGTTCAAGTCCATAATGAAGGACGTGGGGCGTGGTGATAAGACGGTGGAGGAAATGCCACTCAATTTGAGCGAGATGATTAATGACGAAGACGAAGACATATATAAGCAGGCATTGAGCGAGTTGGAGAAGGAAGTATTTGGAGCAAGTCAATAAAGATATGACAAACTATTCGAAGATGTCGGTTTTTGGAGTCCAGCCAAGGAATCTGCAATAAAGTAATAGTGGCGTAGATTCGTATAGAACTAATAAATATAGAGTAATACTTTACCTCCATAGAAGCTTTCTATTGCCACTCTGACTTCCAGAAAAGCTGACAGGTAGTACTGTTAAATTTATTATTTACAATTCAATTATTAAATCATTGAACATTTTTACAGCTGACTAACCTATTTGTATAGGACGTTAGGTTGAGTATATATACGCTAGAGCATTCTGTGAATCCACATCCAAGGTTAATTGATTAAAATTCAGGGTTTTGCTGATCCTGAAAGAAAACATAGCTTTTACCAATGCTTGCTTATTCTGCAAACCGCTACAACTAATGTGGACATGTTATTTTGATATACTGTTTCTCTTCTGTAGTCATATAAAGACGTGGAGTAGTACAGCTTTCCTAAAGATCAACAGAGTCCGGAAACGAACCCGATTTTATTCCAGATCTCATAGATTGCGCAGACCTCAACATACTCGTTATTATTACTGAAATCAAACAACCATAAATAGAAGAATCTCCACTATCTGAGAGTTTATCTCTCGTGCACCTTAGAGGTCAATTAAAATTTACCACTATCGAAAGTATTCCTGGGTCTCCGATCAGGAAGCTTAGGTGTCTTGATATCGTTTAGTTGACCCTTATCTTCACGTTTTCTTGTTCTAAAACTAGTATTTTTTTGCAGCTATACATGGAAGGTCAAGTGCTCACTAAAAGGGAGATAAATATCCACCAGAGTCGGAAAGCAGCCGTTAAAAAAAGCAGAGTAGTCGAAGACAATACTAGCTACTTTTATGCAAAGAAAAGAATGAATCTGAAAGCTGGTGAAGCCACAAAGTGAGCTTTTCTAAGAATTTTGCAGCTATATAGTCATCTAGATCATCGCAGTTGCGAAAACGTGATCAAATATCAGGGCAACTATAGAGTATCTATCGGTACTGTTTCTTCTAGTGCAAAATGAGCGACCTCTCGTCATTAGGGGTCCAGTTGGTGGACCAGTCTGATCTCGAATCCACCATCACGGCACGGGCCAACCAAGTTCTCCTTACAAAAGACACCGAACTCGATGAAAAACGATTGAAAAAGGCAACTAAGGACTTGAACTCGACCTTGGGCCGGCTCCGATTGCTCCAGGACCGGTTGAATAACCCCCGAACGAAGTTGAGCCAGAGAAAACAGATCAGGGAAGATATCAAATGGTTTGAAGAAAACGAATTGGCTTCTAGACAGCAGGATGTGGACGAGATCACTAACAGACTCCATGAGAACAAGCGCCAATTAGAAGAAACCGAGGATTCGACGGGATCCCTCCAGCCTGCCAAAGACCACAAGCTTCCAGGAGAGCTGGAAAAGGATTTTTTGATCAGAACCGGTAAAATTACTGCCTTTGGTAATGAAAATACTTTCAAACAAGACTACGGCCAACAAGATGAGGCCACGAGCCATCAGTTTCTTCGAGCTCCGGGATTCGAGAGTTTCCCCGACCTAAATATATTAAATGAGCCTTCTCAAAAGAAGCAAAAGGTCGATATCGAGCCCGAACTAGTAGCAGAATCAGAATTGGACTCAGATTTAGTAGCAGGACCAATAGAAGTGGAAGAAGAGAGAGATCAGGCTACACCAGTAGCTGATCACAGTGAAGGAGATATCGATGTAGACGACCTAACCATAATTAATGGAATAGAGTCTCCTGCCAAAGATCTGGACTATCATGACTCAGAAAAAGAGTCAATATATGATGGAAGCGACGACGAACCTCAGGTATCTGAAGATGCTTCTGATGAAGAGCCATTGGAACTCTCTTTCGGTAGTAAGGACACAAAAATTACTCCTACAAGAATCAAGTCTACCTCGAACACGACAGACACCAGAAATATCGACGATGGTGATGAGTTGGTGTATCAGACGAGATTAAAAGAATGGACGGCCAAAAGATCTGCTTTGAGAGAGAATAATGGAAATGATGACTACCCAGAATGGCAAAAACCTCATCCTACCGTTCCAGACGCTGTTTTGAATGACAGGTTCAAGCTCCCTGGAGACATCTATCCAGCTCTCTTTGACTACCAGAAGACTTGTGTCCAGTGGCTTTGGGAGTTATATTCCCAAAAAACAGGAGGGATAATCGGAGATGAAATGGGACTCGGTAAAACCATCCAGATTATATCATTTATTGCCGGGCTACATTATTCAGGGCTCTTGGAAAAGCCAGTATTGGTGGTAGTACCGGCAACTGTACTCAACCAATGGGTAAACGAGTTTCACCGGTGGTGGCCACCTTTAAGGTGTGTAATCTTGCATAGCATAGGTTCAGGAATGAGCAACAAAGCATCAGAAGAGAAGCTTGAGCAGTACTTGGAAACCCACGATCCTACCTCTTCCAAAAGCTCACTTATGCATATAAAAAGTCAAATCAACGCCCAAGAAATAGTCGAGAGAGTTATGCAAAAGGGCCACGTTTTAATCACCACCTACGTTGGCTTAAGAATTTATTCCAAATACATTCTTCCCCAGCAATGGGGCTATGTTGTGTTAGATGAAGGGCACAAGATTAGAAATCCAGATTCCGATATCACCATGACAGCAAAACGGATCAAAACTTATAATAGAATTATTCTTTCCGGTACACCTATTCAAAATAACCTCATAGAACTATGGTCACTATTCGACTTTATATTTCCAGGCCGTTTAGGGACATTACCAGTGTTTCAGCAGCAATTTTCTATACCTATAAATATGGGAGGGTATTCCAATGCATCCAATGTGCAAATACAGACTGGTTATAAGTGTGCAGTTGTGCTCCGAGACTTGATATCTCCTTACCTTTTGAGAAGACTTAAAAGTGACGTAGCCAAGGACTTGCCCAAGAAAAATGAGATGGTTCTCTTTGTCAAATTAACAAGAGTACAGCAGGATTTGTACGAAAAATTTCTACACAGCGAAGATTTAGATTCAATCTTGAAGGGAAAACGTAATGTCTTGATGGGAGTGGACATTCTACGGAAGATCTGTAATCATCCAGATTTGGTGCACCGAGAAGTATTGATGAATAAGAAGAATTATAATTATGGAGATCCCACAAAGTCTGGTAAAATGCAGGTGTTGAAAGATTTATTGCAATTATGGCAGAGTCAAGGGCATAAGACATTATTGTTCTGTCAAACAAGGCAGATGTTGGATATATTGGAGAAGTTTGTTGCAAATTTAAAAGTCTTGAATGTGGACAAAGTGAAGGACAGCATCAGAAAGGAATCAGATCCATTGGAACACAATAACGAGAATGGTGAAAATACACAAGACAATGATCATATTCTTACGGATGACAAAGAACTGAATGAAATGGTCCAGATTGAAGATGATGATAAGTACTTCACCTATCTCAGAATGGATGGGCCAACACCAATATCAAGACGTC
Organism: Suhomyces bribrorum; assembly: GCA_030561385.1. NCBI lineage: Eukaryota > Fungi > Ascomycota > Pichiomycetes > Serinales > Debaryomycetaceae > Suhomyces > Suhomyces bribrorum. Next base: position 231,243 of record JAKTXG010000004.1, on the reverse strand, counting down.
AAGCCCTAGTAGATCAATTTAATGAAACACCCGAACTCTGTGTCTTTCTTTTGACCACCAAAGTCGGTGGGTTAGGTGTCAATCTTACAGGGGCCGACCGAGTCATTATTTTCGACCCTGACTGGAACCCTTCAACAGATATCCAGGCCAGAGAAAGAGCATGGAGGTTGGGTCAGAAAAAGGACATTACTATTTACAGGCTAATGACAACGGGTTCAATAGAAGAAAAGATCTATCACCGTCAAATTTTCAAGACATTCTTGACCAATAAAATTTTGAAAGACCCTAAGCAAAGACGATTTTTTAAGATGAATGATTTGCATGATTTATTTACTTTAGGAGACCAGAACGAGGCCGGAACGGAAACTGGAGATATGTTTCGCGGAAGTGAAAGTACAATCGGAGGTGGGGCCCAAAGAAAATCTAATAGACTAACAAAATCAACCCATGCAAATGATGATGACTTTTACCAAGTGGCTAGTATTATGGGAGTTTCGAAGCTAGATAAATTTGAAGGCGATAGAGAAGACGAAGAAAAGGAGGGAAAAGACGAAAGTAGAATTATGGAAGGCATTTTCGCTCATGGAGGTGTTCACAGCACCTTGAAGCATGACGAAATCATCAACTCAGGCAACCAAGAAATCTCTCTCATCGAAAAGGAAGCAAATAAAGTTGCCAATGAAGCTGCAAAAGCACTCAGGGAATCGCGGAGATTAACAAGAAAGAACCAAATAGGTGTGCCTACTTGGACAGGGAAGTTTGGTTTAGCAGGAAAGTTTGGACCAAAGAACCAGGCCAAGAAGGGCAAACTTGCATCCAGCTCAATTCTTGATTCCTTAAAGCTGAACAAGGGGGTCAAGGATACTGTTTTCACCAAGAAGAAAGCAAGCTCTAGTTCTGAGCCTGACAAAGAAAAAATCATGAAAAAGTTGATAAAATATCTTCAAACCCAACCTGACTTCTTCAGCACATCCAATAATATATTGAAAAATGTTGGAATGAAAGGGATGAAAGAAAGTGAAATGGTTTTAATGAGATCCATGTTGCGTGAAGCATGCGATTGGAAAGTATCTGAAAAGGGATGGAAGTTGAAAGAAGAGTTTCGCGAGTAAGGTCACTGGTAAAAAGATGAGGTAGTTTGAATGTTCAAGTTGTTCAATGGTGTTTATTTCACTGTTAACTTCGTTGATTAGAATCTGTTTTATTTAGAAGTAGAAACAGGAGCGAAGTCTAAATCAGTTATTCTTTTGTCATTTCCAGCATATTGAGGTATTGAGGTTTGCTAAATCGCTTATAGCAGCCGAAAATCATAGCGTCGACCACATCGGAGCTCAGGTTCTAATGATATGTGAGTAAAGATTGTCAACAAAAACAGATTTAAACAATTCCAGAACCCGGTAGAATACCATGATAAGCTTCTAAATGAAGACTTCAGGTTTTTCAAAGAATAATACAAATACACCCATTTGGATCAAAATATATATTCGACTTTATGATTTGAGTCAACCTTTATTGAGGCATTATGATTCTAATCACACCATTATTTTCCCTACTTACTGAACAATTTAACATTAGGTTTGGACAATTTCAGCGAGTGTCAGAATTTATTACAATTTTACTTTTGTCTGATTACAACGTTACATTTTTAGTTGTATGGATCCTAATGTAGCCAATTGTTCAAAGTATACCCCAACATTCTAGAGGCCCCACAGAAATATGCCAATTGCAGTGTATTTTTTCCGAAGCAATAAACGAGGTCAATTTAACCGTCAAAGTAGCTTATTCATTGGTTTTGAACCAACGGAATCCAGGTTGTGTCGGGAGGGTTCCGGGAACACCGATTCGTGCGCAGAAGGTTAATTCTTGCCTAATACTATGTATTCCTGTACAAGTTTGCCGTTGAGTTACATGACATAACTTTAAATATACCAAGTATCCGAGGATCTCTTGTAGTTTAAATCATCGCAATATAATACATGTCAAGACAATGTAACGTCCATTTTACCTTACCTCAGTACAATAAGGCGCATCTATCTCCCTTCTTGGAATTATTTCCTGCCAATAAGTTTGTTGGACGGACAAGGAGATATTATTTAGCAACTCACAGCTATTGATAACCTGTGTAAGCTTTGCATAAACCTAAAGTATAATTTAGCTAGTTGAAAGGAGGGGGGGGGACAGCCAGTTAGAGGTTATATGTCGTCGTTCGCGACATTTATTTTCAGAAAACATGTTCAAATCCATTTCTTTCAAGAGATACGTCTCTACGGGTCGAGAGTGGGTAAAGCAGGTGCCTTTGCCGCAGTATGACACAGGGTGCACCTTCTGCTCTATTCCCGAGTTTTCTCCTGAAAAACAGCTCAATTTGGACAAGCCTCTTCGGGGCACTTCCGCTACTCCATGGAAACACGTTTTGCATTTAAATCATGGAAACTACGATTTCGATTTGATGCCATCGAAGATTGAGATGATTCCCGGGTCTCTCAGTTCCGAAGTGGCTTCATTAAAGCGAAACTTGACCAGCCCAGAGCATCCCGTTTTGGTCTCGAACATTCTTCTTTCAAATCACTCTCAAATATTGAACAAGTATAACCTTGGGGAAAAGGAGCAATTGGTTTATTTATATCCCGATCATAAGGTAATCAGGTTTCATCTCAAGCATACTGAAGACTTTATCAAGAAATACCTAGTGCCAGAAGGCCATCGACCAACACCTGTATATAACCCATTTTCCAAGGTCGTGGCTTTGCTGGATTCTGGGGAAATTGCTGCAATAGATGAAACCCATTTTCATGAATATCCTCTAGACCACGACTTAGTACTTATTTGCGGGCATACTCTTCGGGATGAGAGGTGCGGCAAGCTTGCTCCGCTACTTCAGGAAGAATTTAAGCGAGTGTTCGAAAAGGAGAAAATTGATGCTCAATTAGGGTTGATTTCACATATTGGTGGCCATGTATATGCTGGAAATGTAATTTATTTTTCTTCCAAAAACGGCTCTGATAGCGTCTGGTATGGCAGAGTATTCCCTGATCGAGTTCAAGGGGTTGTGGAAGAGACCATTAAGAAAGGCAACATTATAGAAGAATTGTATAGAGGAGTATAAAGTCTTTCAACAATTTTATGAATATGCACAATTATAATTTTCCTAACTCAAGATGTGACAGTACGCAGCTATAGATGAAATCTCTGATTCAATGCTAGTAGAGAAAATAAATACACTGTTCAAGAGGATTGGTTGGGTTTTCCAACTCTGTAGATATAATTTTCACTCTCATTTTTGTCCTACTGTATCAAGAATTTCTGTATGAATATTTTTGGACAAGTTATTTTAATGTATCATAATACTGCAGGAATTATTACTGTAGAGTTGACTTAATTATTAAATAATAATATGACAGGGAAACCAGCCAATGTTTACAAGCTTCAGTATAACAACTGCTTACGTTGGAAATGATCAAAGGTGATAGCCACAGAAAAAAAACATGTAGAGATGACTTCGATGGTGATTTGTAATGGTCATCAGGACTAGATTCGGCTATTTAGTAAGGTAATAATGTATATGTTCGGGATCTTCATTTAAAAGCATGTAGTAGGAAAGGGCTCTATTACAAAATTGGTGGCCAAGTTGGCTACAGAATATTTTGAATGGACACAGAAGTCAGACTTCCTATCAGAAAAGGCTGCAATTTCAGATTGAAACAAGCAGGAAGTTTTTTTTTTGTACAAAACAGTAAATACTTGATACGATGATACAATATGAGCCTCAAGTCTATACGACAATAAACTAAGATCAATTTCTTATCTTATTTGCAATAATTAATCCCTGTTATAAGAACAAAACGTTACTTTTTGTCTCTGAAAATTTCTAAGCTTAGTAATAGACACTCAGGGACTTGGCTAGGCGTATTATATTGTTCACTGCTTACTAACGTCAACAGTAGAATTAGCTTCCCATTTACGGGGTTGATCGTACAACCAATTTTCAGCACTTGAAAACCATAAATTAAAGAATATTGATCAGCAAAATAATTATTTGATAGAAATCACAAGCGTGCTTTCATTTTCATGTCAAGACCCACAACTCACCATAGGCTTGAAGAATGGGTTCGAATGCTCAATACTATCAGATATAAAACATGCATTGTAAAAAAATATACTAAAAAGGTTTTTGTAGACAAAAAAAAAGGATCAGAAAATTCGTACATAGGTCTTCGAAACCTAGAAGCACGTTCGTGACGTTAAAATGCTACAGGAAAAAGATTACAGAATTTTCAGTTGTTGAAATAATACTTCGACCATGTTGCTCGTAGGGATGTCTACGTGAAAACATCATTATTCAAAGGTCCATCCATAAGCAGTATAATTTCTATCATTAGCCATCATAGAACACAAAATTGGATAGAAACCAAATGAAAGAATCAAAGAAATTTCCAAACATGATGTTTGCATTCCATAACTAGTTAATGCATGGGGAAGGCGTGGTCCAATCACCTCATCGAACAAATATTTAGATATTTAACATATGTCAAGTATTCGCCACATCAAGCAAGGTACAGGAGGTATAAAAAAAATATTCATGTGGCACAATAATCAATCTGGTGAAGATGCATTGGAGAACTCGTGAAAATTTACAAGGGTAAAACGTTAAGATTTAGCGTTTGAATAGGAGAGAAGACAACAGGTGATTAATAGTTATAAATACAATAAAATGCAAATTAACAACAGAACAAAAGCTATTTGTAGGTTTTTTTATGCAATGCACCAATAGCGATGAATCCGAATGATCATGGCACAAAATCTGACATGAAATTACTTCTCTTGCATCTTGGTTACTATAGATCAAGTAGTTAAAAACTATCCAAGACAACCTATACTGCAGAATCCAACAACTAACTAGCAAACAACCCTTTATGGCCGATCACAACTGGAACTTAAAAATAATGTATATCCACATATAAAATTATGGGCTGTGTGATAGCAACTGGTGATCACAAAAATCTATCGGATTCTAAAAAAAATGAGTGCTTAAAAAATATCCCAAAAAATAATTTGGAACAATCCAGACACTCCCGGTTGGCTGCAGGAGCGGCAAAATGTTGTTACTAATGAGAAAGGAGGTCATTTCAATTGTAGTAGTGATGAAGCCCTGAAAACAAGGTGAAAGTCCCAGGTATTAACCAATGGGTAAATAAGATAATCCGGTTCTCAGCAAAATAGTCACTGGTACAGAGCACTGGTGTCTAACGGTAGAATAATTGGAAATGTGGCCCCAATAATGTCCAAAATAAAAGTGTTGCACCCGGTTTGTAAACACGAATGAGGCACAAGAGACAGACAGACTTTTAGACGAGCTGTACTTTATGCATACCGATGAAGTGATGGTTTCTTGTTCAGAGTTAGATAACGCTGTATTCGGTTGTCTAAGCGAAAAGGATTCTAGTTTAGATTATAAAAGTACTCAATACAACATACACAACATAACATAACATGGCATTACATTACATGACATGAGCAGCTTTTACATTGAATATCGCTTGAAATTCGGCGTTTTTTTGACACCAAGGTACCACCAGATCAATGGCAGTTTTAGGTTGCGGAAAAAGATTGATCTTGCACCAGCATTGCATCCATGGCCGTTATTGTAGGCTGTATGGATTGTGCTAGCTTTTAGTGCCAGGAAATAGATCGTTGTAAGTTTAGAATTATCAATGTGGACTAGGTTCAAAAAAATGACAGTATGTAGACTTCGTGTCTGCAGAAAGGTACGACCTAATTAGGAACGCGTACATCTGAGGCTAAAATTTTGGCATCTGCAAAAGTTTTTTGAAGGAAATGCAAGTTTGAATGATTTGAACAGTTGATTAACAGATCCAGGTCCAGTGGTCATTGTAATACAGACATCAGGTCATGTATAGTTCCTCTAGTTTAAAAAAGACAAAAAAATACCTCTGAGATAATCTAAAAATATTCTTAGGATAAATTTTATCTCACGTATTCGTTGCAGGTTTCTCACCTATCACGATCTGTAAGGCCACCGATACTATAAAATATTACTGAGTATAAAGCTGTAGTATATGCAAGTATGTCGGGGTTTGAGAATCGATGCGTTGGCGAAGGCGCGCGGTGGGGACACTTTTCAGCAACTAGATGTAGTAAAGGCTGCACCTGCATATAAAAGTATCGTTCGACGCTTGGGTAGACAATAATTGTGGAGACATGGAGCGAGGATAATTTCACTTGAGGTGCCGCATTAGGCCGGGCTTGATTGCGCGGCGTCCTAGGAAATAAAAGGGTGCGGCAGAGGCTTTCAATATTACGTCCTCCAAGGTCGATAACAGCAATCAATTGCTAGATACTAATCAATTTGCGGCAGATTAGTCAATCGCAACCCAATTTAGTAATATTGTATGGTTTACCTTTCCCTTGGATTTACAACCAACTAAAAGTGTCCGACAATCTTTGTTTCTTTTTTTATTTAATTCAATATTACAATTTGTTTTTTTGGTACATGTGCATAAATATTTTCTTAAAAATATTTTTGTTGAAGTGCGTGGATCTGGCCCAATTGGTAAAGAATTAGGATAATCTTTCGTCACTACAGGGATGGTTTACAAACTTCACAATTAAAACAAAATATGGAAGCTTTCCAATTGAACCTGAATGATAAAGACGGTACCGGTTTGAATGAAAGCATACAATTGGTCCCCAACACCAAGAAGGGGTCACGTGCGCGTCGGCTGCAATTGGGCACTTACCATATCAGTTGACATGTATTAGTGTTGTGATAAACTTCGTTCGCTCGGTTGGATGGTATTTTCTATGCTAGGTTATAATGGTGCAGAAGAATAGTTACGCAGGTGCAACACGGAAATGCTAATATTGATGAGACGAGTGCGTAAACCCGTCGGTGTCGCACCTCTCTTACCAGCAGTGACATACCTAGCATGAGATGCTGCTTTGTTGGCTTGCTATTATGTATGTGCCCCTTCGGTAACTGTTCTCTGTACATTCTGCATCCTTCACAACTACGATTTTTTTGATGCGAAATCCATCGTACCACCTGGACCGTTGGTGGCCAACCTAGCTATATTTGGGGGGG